>OX608073.1:192264388-192283098 GCA_951509635.1 Eupeodes luniger | reverse complement strand
ACCTTAAAGCTGCTGTGCACACATCTTTGGGAAGTCGGTAAGTCCTATTTTGAATTATTATATCTATGACAATTTGAACGAAGAAAAACATTAGTTAAATGTATCATCATTTTTTTGAGTGCTTTTTCGGGAGTGTGAGTGAAAACAATATATTGAGTCGAAATATGTTTTAATGAATTTTATCGAAAGGCCTTGAATTCGTTGTGTTCTCTTTTAAATCAAGGCTACGATCATAGTTCCACTCAGAGTATATTATTCTTACTCTACCTCAAACGATATTGTAATCAAGCTTATTATGCTTTTACGCGTCATCATGATTACTGTTTGACAACTAAATTTTAATTTTTAATTTAATTTATTTTGTTATTATTAATATGGATTTAATTTACGAATTTTAAATAAACCTGAAATGAAATTCTTTATGAACTCTACAGTTGAAGTCCTAATTAATATTTTGACTAATTGAGGTTTTTTTTCGGAGTACAGAAGGGAGGGTGAAAGTGATGCTACATAAAAGCGATGAAAGTGAGATAAGTGATCTTTAGAGATGTGTTTATCTTTTAATAAGGGGTTATAGAGAAAACAACAATAAGAGTGGCTCTGTAACCATGGAATTTTATTTTCACTTTCGCAAAGAAAGAAAATAAAACAGAGGGAGTGATACACTCTGGATCCCCGAATTACAGCCAGGGGGTCCTACAAGAAAATCCAAATTGTGTGTGTTATTTTTTTTTTGTGCGTTCTCTAATTTAAAGGACTTTTGACAATAATCGGCATGAATTTTAATGTACGGTAGTTCAGCGGCAGGTACAAGTACCCACCCCACCGTCGAGCTGGCTTATGGTGTAAACAAGCGTGCCTTGTTGGCTGAACAACTTATTGAACATCCCATAGATTGCCTCAGGGAATCCTGTGGACCTAGAGACACTATGGTGGAGTGTAGCATTGCCTTGTGATTAATAAGAACAACTAAATCCGTTACAAATGAAAATATACGAAACTTTCCTTATTAAAATGAATACAAAAATTAAATTTTTGCTTTATATGTACTAGTAATAACCAAAATGTAGTGATTTAAAAAATAAATATAATTTCTTAATCTTAATTTATTTTTTGAGCTTTATTTTATAGTGAGTATGGAATTTAAAACATCAACCAAATTTGAATGTTAGGTTCCTTAAAATGTGTTTACTTTCAATATGGTTATAATCGATATACATCACCTACAAATAAATGGATACTCTGTAAGTATAGTTCATTATGGAAGAAATGGTAGTGTTCACCAACTTTGACAAACAAATTTGGGGCGGCAAAATTTGATCTGCCCCGGGCGGCAAAAACCCACGCTACGCCACTGTGATAATGATAATGATAATGATAATGATAATGATAATGATAATGATAATGATAATGATAATGATAATGATAATGATAATGATAATGATAATGATAATGATAATGATAATGATAATGATAATGATAATGATAATGATAATGATAATGATAATGATAATGATAATGATAATGATAATGATAATGATAATGATAATGATAATGATAATGATAATGATAATGATAATGATAATGATAATGATAATGATAATGATAATGATAATGATAATAATAATGATAATGATAATGATAATGATAATGATAATGATAATGATAATGATAATGATAATGATAATGATAATGATAATGATAATGATAATGATAATGATAATGATAATGATAATGATAATGATAATGATAATGATAATGATAATGATAATGATAATGATAATGATAATGATAATGATAATGATAATGATAATGATAATGATAATGATAATGATAATGATAATGATAATGATAATGATAATGATAATGATAATGATAATGATAATGATAATGATAATGATAATGATAATGATAATGATAATGATAATGATAATGATAATGATAATGATAATGATAATGATAATGATAATGATAATGATAATGATAATGATAATGATAATGATAATGATAATGATAATGATAATGATAATGATAATGATAATGATAATGATAATGATAATGATAATGATAATGATAATGATAATGATAATGATAATGATAATGATAATGATAATGATAATGATAATGATAATGATAATGATAATGATAATGATAATGATAATGATAATGATAATGATAATGATAATGATAATGATAATGATAATGATAATGATAATGATAATGATAATGATAATGATAATGATAATGATAATGATAATGATAATGATAATGATAATGATAATGATAATGATAATGATAATGATAATGATAATGATAATGATAATGATAATGATAATGATAATGATAATGATAATGATAATGATAATGATAATGATAATGATAATGATAATGATAATGATAATGATAATGATAATGATAATGATAATGATAATGATAATGATAATGATAATGATAATGATAATGATAATGATAATGATAATGATAATGATAATGATAATGATAATGATAATGATAATGATAATGATAATGATAATGATAATGATAATGATAATGATAATGATAATGATAATGATAATGATAATGATAATGATAATGATAATGATAATGATAATGATAATGATAATGATAATGATAATGATAATGATAATGATAATGATAATGATAATGATAATGATAATGATAATGATAATGATAATGATAATGATAATGATAATGATAATGATAATGATAATGATAATGATAATGATAATGATAATGATAATGATAATGATAATGATAATGATAATGATAATGATAATGATAATGATAATGATAATGATAATGATAATGATAATGATAATGATAATGATAATGATAATGATAATGATAATGATAATGATAATGATAATGATAATGATAATGATAATGATAATGATAATGATAATGATAATGATAATGATAATGATAATGATAATGATAATGATAATGATAATGATAATGATAATGATAATGATAATGATAATGATAATGATAATGATAATGATAATGATAATGATAATGATAATGATAATGATAATGATAATGATAATGATAATGATAATGATAATGATAATGATAATGATAATGATAATGATAATGATAATGATAATGATAATGATAATGATAATGATAATGATAATGATAATGATAATGATAATGATAATGATAATGATAATGATAATGATAATGATAATGATAATGATAATGATAATGATAATGATAATGATAATGATAATGATAATGATAATGATAATGATAATGATAATGATAATGATAATGATAATGATAATGATAATGATAATGATAATGATAATGATAATGATAATGATAATGATAATGATAATGATAATGATAATGATAATGATAATGATAATGATAATGATAATGATAATGATAATGATAATGATAATGATAATGATAATGATAATGATAATGATAATGATAATGATAATGATAATGATAATGATAATGATAATGATAATGATAATGATAATGATAATGATAATGATAATGATAATGATAATGATAATGATAATGATAATGATAATGATAATGATAATGATAATGATAATGATAATGATAATGATAATGATAATGATAATGATAATGATAATGATAATGATAATGATAATGATAATGATAATGATAATGATAATGATAATGATAATGATAATGATAATGATAATGATAATGATAATGATAATGATAATGATAATGATAATGATAATGATAATGATAATGATAATGATAATGATAATGATAATGATAATGATAATGATAATGATAATGATAATGATAATGATAATGATAATGATAATGATAATGATAATGATAATGATAATGATAATGATAATGATAATGATAATGATAATGATAATGATAATGATAATGATAATGATAATGATAATGATAATGATAATGATAATGATAATGATAATGATAATGATAATGATAATGATAATGATAATGATAATGATAATGATAATGATAATGATAATGATAATGATAATGATAATGATAATGATAATGATAATGATAATGATAATGATAATGATAATGATAATGATAATGATAATGATAATGATAATGATAATGATAATGATAATGATAATGATAATGATAATGATAATGATAATGATAATGATAATGATAATGATAATGATAATGATAATGATAATGATAATGATAATGATAATGATAATGATAATGATAATGATAATGATAATGATAATGATAATGATAATGATAATGATAATGATAATGATAATGATAATGATAATGATAATGATAATGATAATGATAATGATAATGATAATGATAATGATAATGATAATGATAATGATAATGATAATGATAATGATAATGATAATGATAATGATAATGATAATGATAATGATAATGATAATGATAATGATAATGATAATGATAATGATAATGATAATGATAATGATAATGATAATGATAATGATAATGATAATGATAATGATAATGATAATGATAATGATAATGATAATGATAATGATAATGATAATGATAATGATAATGATAATGATAATGATAATGATAATGATAATGATAATGATAATGATAATGATAATGATAATGATAATGATAATGATAATGATAATGATAATGATAATGATAATGATAATGATAATGATAATGATAATGATAATGATAATGATAATGATAATGATAATGATAATGATAATGATAATGATAATGATAATGATAATGATAATGATAATGATAATGATAATGATAATGATAATGATAATGATAATGATAATGATAATGATAATGATAATGATAATGATAATGATAATGATAATGATAATGATAATGATAATGATAATGATAATGATAATGATAATGATAATGATAATGATAATGATAATGATAATGATAATGATAATGATAATGATAATGATAATGATAATGATAATGATAATGATAATGATAATGATAATGATAATGATAATGATAATGATAATGATAATGATAATGATAATGATAATGATAATGATAATGATAATGATAATGATAATGATAATGATAATGATAATGATAATGATAATGATAATGATAATGATAATGATAATGATAATGATAATGATAATGATAATGATAATGATAATGATAATGATAATGATAATGATAATGATAATGATAATGATAATGATAATGATAATGATAATGATAATGATAATGATAATGATAATGATAATGATAATGATAATGATAATGATAATGATAATGATAATGATAATGATAATGATAATGATAATGATAATGATAATGATAATGATAATGATAATGATAATGATAATGATAATGATAATGATAATGATAATGATAATGATAATGATAATGATAATGATAATGATAATGATAATGATAATGATAATGATAATGATAATGATAATGATAATGATAATGATAATGATAATGATAATGATAATGATAATGATAATGATAATGATAATGATAATGATAATGATAATGATAATGATAATGATAATGATAATGATAATGATAATGATAATGATAATGATAATGATAATGATAATGATAATGATAATGATAATGATAATGATAATGATAATGATAATGATAATGATAATGATAATGATAATGATAATGATAATGATAATGATAATGATAATGATAATGATAATGATAATGATAATGATAATGATAATGATAATGATAATGATAATGATAATGATAATGATAATGATAATGATAATGATAATGATAATGATAATGATAATGATAATGATAATGATAATGATAATGATAATGATAATGATAATGATAATGATAATGATAATGATAATGATAATGATAATGATAATGATAATGATAATGATAATGATAATGATAATGATAATGATAATGATAATGATAATGATAATGATAATGATAATGATAATGATAATGATAATGATAATGATAATGATAATGATAATGATAATGATAATGATAATGATAATGATAATGATAATGATAATGATAATGATAATGATAATGATAATGATAATGATAATGATAATGATAATGATAATGATAATGATAATGATAATGATAATGATAATGATAATGATAATGATAATGATAATGATAATGATAATGATAATGATAATGATAATGATAATGATAATGATAATGATAATGATAATGATAATGATAATGATAATGATAATGATAATGATAATGATAATGATAATGATAATGATAATGATAATGATAATGATAATGATAATGATAATGATAATGATAATGATAATGATAATGATAATGATAATGATAATGATAATGATAATGATAATGATAATGATAATGATAATGATAATGATAATGATAATGATAATGATAATGATAATGATAATGATAATGATAATGATAATGATAATGATAATGATAATGATAATGATAATGATAATGATAATGATAATGATAATGATAATGATAATGATAATGATAATGATAATGATAATGATAATGATAATGATAATGATAATGATAATGATAATGATAATGATAATGATAATGATAATGATAATGATAATGATAATGATAATGATAATGATAATGATAATGATAATGATAATGATAATGATAATGATAATGATAATGATAATGATAATGATAATGATAATGATAATGATAATGATAATGATAATGATAATGATAATGATAATGATAATGATAATGATAATGATAATGATAATGATAATGATAATGATAATGATAATGATAATGATAATGATAATGATAATGATAATGAATGATAATGATAATGATAATGATAATGATAATGATAATGATAATGATAATGATAATGATAATGATAATGATAATGATAATGATAATGATAATGATAATGATAATGATAATGATAATGATAATGATAATGATAATGATAATGATAATGATAATGATAATGATAATGATAATGATAATGATAATGATAATGATAATGATAATGATAATGATAATGATAATGATAATGATAATGATAATGATAATGATAATGATAATGATAATGATAATGATAATGATAATGATAATGATAATGATAATGATAATGATAATGATAATGATAATGATAATGATAATGATAATGATAATGATAATGATAATGATAATGATAATGATAATGATAATGATAATGATAATGATAATGATAATGATAATGATAATGATAATGATAATGATAATGATAATGATAATGATAATGATAATGATAATGATAATGATAATGATAATGATAATGATAATGATAATGATAATGATAATGATAATGATAATGATAATGATAATGATAATGATAATGATAATGATAATGATAATGATAATGATAATGATAATGATAATGATAATGATAATGATAATGATAATGATAATGATAATGATAATGATAATGATAATGATAATGATAATGATAATGATAATGATAATGATAATGATAATGATAATGATAATGATAATGATAATGATAATGATAATGATAATGATAATGATAATGATAATGATAATGATATGATAATGATAATGATAATGATAATGATAATGATAATGATAATGATAATGATAATGATAATGATAATGATAATGATAATGATAATGATAATGATAATGATAATGATAATGATAATGATAATGATAATGATAATGATAATGATAATGATAATGATAATGATAATGATAATGATAATGATAATGATAATGATAATGATAATGATAATGATAATGATAATGATAATGATAATGATAATGATAATGATAATGATAATGATAATGATAATGATAATGATAATGATAATGATAATGATAATGATAATGATAATGATAATGATAATGATAATGATAATGATAATGATAATGATAATGATAATGATAATGATAATGATAATGATAATGATAATGATAATGATAATGATAATGATAATGATAATGATAATGATAATGATAATGATAATGATAATGATAATGATAATGATAATGATAATGATAATGATAATGATAATGATAATGATAATGATAATGATAATGATAATGATAAATGATAATGATAATGATAATGATAATGATAATGATAATGATAATGATAATGATAATGATAATGATAATGATAATGATAATGATAATGATAATGATAATGATAATGATAATGATAATGATAATGATAATGATAATGATAATGATAATGATAATGATAATGATAATGATAATGATAATGATAATGATAATGATAATGATAATGATAATGATAATGATAATGATAATGATAATGATAATGATAATGATAATGATAATGATAATGATAATGATAATGATAATGATAATGATAATGATAATGATAATGATAATGATAATGATAATGATAATGATAATGATAATGATAATGATAATGATAATGATAATGATAATGATAATGATAATGATAATGATAATGATAATGATAATGATAATGATAATGATAATGATAATGATAATGATAATGATAATGATAATGATAATGATAATGATAATGATAATGATAATGATAATGATAATGATAATGATAATGATAATGATAATGATAATGATAATGATAATGATAATGATAATGATAATGATAATGATAATGATAATGATAATGATAATGATAATGATAATGATAATGATAATGATAATGATAATGATAATGATAATGATAATGATAATGATAATGATAATGATAATGATAATGATAATGATAATGATAATGATAATGATAATGATAATGATAATGATAATGATAATGATAATGATAATGATAATGATAATGATAATGATAATGATAATGATAATGATAATGATAATGAAATGATAATGATAATGATAATGATAATGATAATGATAATGATAATGATAATGATAATGATAATGATAATGATAATGATAATGATAATGATAATGATAATGATAATGATAATGATAATGATAATGATAATGATAATGATAATGATAATGATAATGATAATGATAATGATAATGATAATGATAATGTAATGATAATGATAATGATAATGATAATGATAATGATAATGATAATGATAATGATAATGATAATGATAATGATAATGATAATGATAATGATAATGATAATGATAATGATAATGATAATGATAATGATAATGATAATGATAATGATAATGATAATGATAATGATAATGATAATGATAATGATAATGATAATGATAATGATAATGATAATGATAATGATAATGATAATGATAATGATAATGATAATGATAATGATAATGATAATGATAATGATAATGATAATGATAATGATAATGATAATGATAATGATAATGATAATGATAATGATAATGATAATGATAATGATAATGATAATGATAATGATAATGATAATGATAATGATAATGATAATGATAATGATAATGATAATGATAATGATAATGATAATGATAATGATAATGATAATGATAATGATAATGATAATGATAATGATAATGATAATGATAATGATAATGATAATGATAATGATAATGATAATGATAATGATAATGATAATGATAATGATAATGATAATGATAATGATAATGATAATGATAATGATAATGATAATGATAATGATAATGATAATGATAATGATAATGATAATGATAATGATAATGATAATGATAATGATAATGATAATGATAATGATAATGATAATGATAATGATAATGATAATGATAATGATAATGATAATGATAATGATAATGATAATGATAATGATAATGATAATGATAATGATAATGATAATGATAATGATAATGATAATGATAATGATAATGATAATGATAATGATAATGATAATGATAATGATAATGATAATGATAATGATAATGATAATGATAATGATAATGATAATGATAATGATAATGATAATGATAATGATAATGATAATGATAATGATAATGATAATGATAATGATAATGATAATGATAATGATAATGATAATGATAATGATAATGATAATGATAATGATAATGATAATGATAATGATAATGATAATGATAATGATAATGATAATGATAATGATAATGATAATGATAATGATAATGATAATGATAATGATAATGATAATGATAATGATAATGATAATGATAATGATAATGATAATGATAATGATAATGATAATGATAATGATAATGATAATGATAATGATAATGATAATGATAATGATAATGATAATGATAATGATAATGATAATGATAATGATAATGATAATGATAATGATAATGATAATGATAATGATAATGATAATGATAATGATAATGATAATGATAATGATAATGATAATGATAATGATAATGATAATGATAATGATAATGATAATGATAATGATAATGATAATGATAATGATAATGATAATGATAATGATAATGATAATGATAATGATAATGATAATGATAATGATAATGATAATGATAATGATAATGATAATGATAATGATAATGATAATGATAATGATAATGATAATGATAATGATAATGATAATGATAATGATAATGATAATGATAATGATAATGATAATGATAATGATAATGATAATGATAATGATAATGATAATGATAATGATAATGATAATGATAATGATAATGATAATGATAATGATAATGATAATGATAATGATAATGATAATGATAATGATAATGATAATGATAATGATAATGATAATGATAATGATAATGATAATGATAATGATAATGATAATGATAATGATAATGATAATGATAATGATAATGATAATGATAATGATAATGATAATGATAATGATAATGATAATGATAATGATAATGATAATGATAATGATAATGATAATGATAATGATAATGATAATGATAATGATAATGATAATGATAATGATAATGATAATGATAATGATAATGATAATGATAATGATAATGATAATGATAATGATAATGATAATGATAATGATAATGATAATGATAATGATAATGATAATGATAATGATAATGATAATGATAATGATAATGATAATGATAATGATAATGATAATGATAATGATAATGATAATGATAATGATAATGATAATGATAATGATAATGATAATGATAATGATAATGATAATGATAATGATAATGATAATGATAATGATAATGATAATGATAATGATAATGATAATGATAATGATAATGATAATGATAATGATAATGATAATGATAATGATAATGATAATGATAATGATAATGATAATGATAATGATAATGATAATGATAATGATAATGATAATGATAATGATAATGATAATGATAATGATAATGATAATGATAATGATAATGATAATGATAATGATAATGATAATGATAATGATAATGATAATGATAATGATAATGATAATGATAATGATAATGATAATGATAATGATAATGATAATGATAATGATAATGATAATGATAATGATAATGATAATGATAATGATAATGATAATGATAATGATAATGATAATGATAATGATAATGATAATGATAATGATAATGATAATGATAATGATAATGATAATGATAATGATAATGATAATGATAATGATAATGATAATGATAATGATAATGATAATGATAATGATAATGATAATGATAATGATAATGATAATGATAATGATAATGATAATGATAATGATAATGATAATGATAATGATAATGATAATGATAATGATAATGATAATGATAATGATAATGATAATGATAATGATAATGATAATGATAATGATAATGATAATGATAATGATAATGATAATGATAATGATAATGATAATGATAATGATAATGATAATGATAATGATAATGATAATGATAATGATAATGATAATGATAATGATAATGATAATGATAATGATAATGATAATGATAATGATAATGATAATGATAATGATAATGATAATGATAATGATAATGATAATGATAATGATAATGATAATGATAATGATAATGATAATGATAATGATAATGATAATGATAATGATAATGATAATGATAATGATAATGATAATGATAATGATAATGATAATGATAATGATAATGATAATGATAATGATAATGATAATGATAATGATAATGATAATGATAATGATAATGATAATGATAATGATAATGATAATGATAATGATAATGATAATGATAATGATAATGATAATGATAATGATAATGATAATGATAATGATAATGATAATGATAATGATAATGATAATGATAATGATAATGATAATGATAATGATAATGATAATGATAATGATAATGATAATGATAATGATAATGATAATGATAATGATAATGATAATGATAATGATAATGATAATGATAATGATAATGATAATGATAATGATAATGATAATGATAATGATAATGATAATGATAATGATAATGATAATGATAATGATAATGATAATGATAATGATAATGATAATGATAATGATAATGATAATGATAATGATAATGATAATGATAATGATAATGATAATGATAATGATAATGATAATGATAATGATAATGATAATGATAATGATAATGATAATGATAATGATAATGATAATGATAATGATAATGATAATGATAATGATAATGATAATGATAATGATAATGATAATGATAATGATAATGATAATGATAATGATAATGATAATGATAATGATAATGATAATGATAATGATAATGATAATGATAATGATAATGATAATGATAATGATAATGATAATGATAATGATAATGATAATGATAATGATAATGATAATGATAATGATAATGATAATGATAATGATAATGATAATGATAATGATAATGATAATGATAATGATAATGATAATGATAATGATAATGATAATGATAATGATAATGATAATGATAATGATAATGATAATGATAATGATAATGATAATGATAATGATAATGATAATGATAATGATAATGATAATGATAATGATAATGATAATGATAATGATAATGATAATGATAATGATAATGATAATGATAATGATAATGATAATGATAATGATAATGATAATGATAATGATAATGATAATGATAATGATAATGATAATGATAATGATAATGATAATGATAATGATAATGATAATGATAATGATAATGATAATGATAATGATAATGATAATGATAATGATAATGATAATGATAATGATAATGATAATGATAATGATAATGATAATGATAATGATAATGATAATGATAATGATAATGATAATGATAATGATAATGATAATGATAATGATAATGATAATGATAATGATAATGATAATGATAATGATAATGATAATGATAATGATAATGATAATGATAATGATAATGATAATGATAATGATAATGATAATGATAATGATAATGATAATGATAATGATAATGATAATGATAATGATAATGATAATGATAATGATAATGATAATGATAATGATAATGATAATGATAATGATAATGATAATGATAATGATAATGATAATGATAATGATAATGATAATGATAATGATAATGATAATGATAATGATAATGATAATGATAATGATAATGATAATGATAATGATAATGATAATGATAATGATAATGATAATGATAATGATAATGATAATGATAATGATAATGATAATGATAATGATAATGATAATGATAATGATAATGATAATGATAATGATAATGATAATGATAATGATAATGATAATGATAATGATAATGATAATGATAATGATAATGATAATGATAATGATAATGATAATGATAATGATAATGATAATGATAATGATAATGATAATGATAATGATAATGATAATGATAATGATAATGATAATGATAATGATAATGATAATGATAATGATAATGATAATGATAATGATAATGATAATGATAATGATAATGATAATGATAATGATAATGATAATGATAATGATAATGATAATGATAATGATAATGATAATGATAATGATAATGATAATGATAATGATAATGATAATGATAATGATAATGATAATGATAATGATAATGATAATGATAATGATAATGATAATGATAATGATAATGATAATGATAATGATAATGATAATGATAATGATAATGATAATGATAATGATAATGATAATGATAATGATAATGATAATGATAATGATACATGATAATGATAATGATAATGATAATGATAATGATAATGATAATGATAATGATAATGATAATGATAATGATAATGATAATGATAATGATAATGATAATGATAATGATAATGATAATGATAATGATAATGATAATGATAATGATAATGATAATGATAATGATAATGATAATGATAATGATAATGATAATGATAATGATAATGATAATGATAATGATAATGATAATGATAATGATAATGATAATGATAATGATAATGATAATGATAATGATAATGATAATGATAATGATAATGATAATGATAATGATAATGATAATGATAATGATAATGATAATGATAATGATAATGATAATGATAATGATAATGATAATGATAATGATAATGATAATGATAATGATAATGATAATGATAATGATAATGATAATGATAATGATAATGATAATGATAATGATAATGATAATGATAATGATAATGATAATGATAATGATAATGATAATGATAATGATAATGATAATGATAATGATAATGATAATGATAATGATAATGATAATGATAATGATAATGATAATGATAATGATAATGATAATGATAATGATAATGATAATGATAATGATAATGATAATGATAATGATAATGATAATGATAATGATAATGATAATGATAATGATAATGATAATGATAATGATAATGATAATGATAATGATAATGATAATGATAATGATAATGATAATGATAATGATAATGATAATGATAATGATAATGATAATGATAATGATAATGATAATGATAATGATAATGATAATGATAATGATAATGATAATGATAATGATAATGATAATGATAATGATAATGATAATGATAATGATAATGATAATGATAATGATAATGATAATGATAATGATAATGATAATGATAATGATAATGATAATGATAATGATAATGATAATGATAATGATAATGATAATGATAATGATAATGATAATGATAATGATAATGATAATGATAATGATAATGATAATGATAATGATAATGATAATGATAATGATAATGATAATGATAATGATAATGATAATGATAATGATAATGATAATGATAATGATAATGATAATGATAATGATAATGATAATGATAATGATAATGATAATGATAATGATAATGATAATGATAATGATAATGATAATGATAATGATAATGATAATGATAATGATAATGATAATGATAATGATAATGATAATGATAATGATAATGATAATGATAATGATAATGATAATGATAATGATAATGATAATGATAATGATAATGATAATGATAATGATAATGATAATGATAATGATAATGATAATGATAATGATAATGATAATGATAATGATAATGATAATGATAATGATAATGATAATGATAATGATAATGATAATGATAATGATAATGATAATGATAATGATAATGATAATGATAATGATAATGATAATGATAATGATAATGATAATGATAATGATAATGATAATGATAATGATAATGATAATGATAATGATAATGATAATGATAATGATAATGATAATGATAATGATAATGATAATGATAATGATAATGATAATGATAATGATAATGATAATGATAATGATAATGATAATGATAATGATAATGATAATGATAATGATAATGATAATGATAATGATAATGATAATGATAATGATAATGATAATGATAATGATAATGATAATGATAATGATAATGATAATGATAATGATAATGATAATGATAATGATAATGATAATGATAATGATAATGATAATGATAATGATAATGATAATGATAATGATAATGATAATGATAATGATAATGATAATGATAATGATAATGATAATGATAATGATAATGATAATGATAATGATAATGATAATGATAATGATAATGATAATGATAATGATAATGATAATGATAATGATAATGATAATGATAATGATAATGATAATGATAATGATAATGATAATGATAATGATAATGATAATGATAATGATAATGATAATGATAATGATAATGATAATGATAATGATAATGATAATGATAATGATAATGATAATGATAATGATAATGATAATGATAATGATAATGATAATGATAATGATAATGATAATGATAATGATAATGATAATGATAATGATAATGATAATGATAATGATAATGATAATGATAATGATAATGATAATGATAATGATAATGATAATGATAATGATAATGATAATGATAATGATAATGATAATGATAATGATAATGATAATGATAATGATAATGATAATGATAATGATAATGATAATGATAATGATAATGATAATGATAATGATAATGATAATGATAATGATAATGATAATGATAATGATAATGATAATGATAATGATAATGATAATGATAATGATAATGATAATGATAATGATAATGATAATGATAATGATAATGATAATGATAATGATAATGATAATGATAATGATAATGATAATGATAATGATAATGATAATGATAATGATAATGATAATGATAATGATAATGATAATGATAATGATAATGATAATGATAATGATAATGATAATGATAATGATAATGATAATGATAATGATAATGATAATGATAATGATAATGATAATGATAATGATAATGATAATGATAATGATAATGATAATGATAATGATAATGATAATGATAATGATAATGATAATGATAATGATAATGATAATGATAATGATAATGATAATGATAATGATAATGATAATGATAATGATAATGATAATGATAATGATAATGATAATGATAATGATAATGATAATGATAATGATAATGATAATGATAATGATAATGATAATGATAATGATAATGATAATGATAATGATAATGATAATGATAATGATAATGATAATGATAATGATAATGATAATGATAATGATAATGATAATGATAATGATAATGATAATGATAATGATAATGATAATGATAATGATAATGATAATGATAATGATAATGATAATGATAATGATAATGATAATGATAATGATAATGATAATGATAATGATAATGATAATGATAATGATAATGATAATGATAATGATAATGATAATGATAATGATAATGATAATGATAATGATAATGATAATGATAATGATAATGATAATGATAATGATAATGATAATGATAATGATAATGATAATGATAATGATAATGATAATGATAATGATAATGATAATGATAATGATAATGATAATGATAATGATAATGATAATGATAATGATAATGACTAATGATAATGATAATGATAATGATAATGATAATGATAATGATAATGATAATGATAATGATAATGATAATGATAATGATAATGATAATGATAATGATAATGATAATGATAATGATAATGATAATGATAATGATAATGATAATGATAATGATAATGATAATGATAATGATAATGATAATGATAATGATAATGATAATGATAATGATAATGATAATGATAATGATAATGATAATGATAATGATAATGATAATGATAATGATAATGATAATGATAATGATAATGATAATGATAATGATAATGATAATGATAATGATAATGATAATGATAATGATAATGATAATGATAATGATAATGATAATGATAATGATAATGATAATGATAATGATAATGATAATGATAATGATAATGATAATGATAATGATAATGATAATGATAATGATAATGATAATGATAATGATAATGATAATGATAATGATAATGATAATGATAATGATAATGATAATGATAATGATAATGATAATGATAATGATAATGATAATGATAATGATAATGATAATGATAATGATAATGATAATGATAATGATAATGATAATGATAATGATAATGATAATGATAATGATAATGATAATGATAATGATAATGATAATGATAATGATAATGATAATGATAATGATAATGATAATGATAATGATAATGATAATGATAATGATAATGATAATGATAATGATAATGATAATGATAATGATAATGATAATGATAATGATAATGATAATGATAATGATAATGATAATGATAATGATAATGATAATGATAATGATAATGATAATGATAATGATAATGATAATGATAATGATAATGATAATGATAATGATAATGATAATGATAATGATAATGATAATGATAATGATAATGATAATGATAATGATAATGATAATGATAATGATAATGATAATGATAATGATAATGATAATGATAATGATAATGATAATGATAATGATAATGATAATGATAATGATAATGATAATGATAATGATAATGATAATGATAATGATAATGATAATGATAATGATAATGATAATGATAATGATAATGATAATGATAATGATAATGATAATGATAATGATAATGATAATGATAATGATAATGATAATGATAATGATAATGATAATGATAATGATAATGATAATGATAATGATAATGATAATGATAATGATAATGATAATGATAATGATAATGATAATGA